>RAHM01000214.1:1463269-1475189 GCA_003713295.1 Parotia lawesii
GTGACCTGGATGCACTCCCAGGGTCACCTCTGGGTCCAAGAAAGAGGCTCTCTCTGCGGCCCTCAGGGCCTATCTCTGTTCCAGCACATAGTGCACCCCAACAGACCCCAACAACAAAGCAGAGGAAAAACAGCACTCGCAAGACACGGGGTACTCCCCCCACTATGCGTCACAACGGGAGGACCTGGTATAGAACGCCAGAAGAGTTCTTATAGTCCCTTGTCGGTCAGCATTGGTCCRCTTTTCAATCCGCTCTTCCATTGGCTCCTCTAGGGGACTCTGGATTGGCTCGTTCCAGGGTGCATTCCTGACCAATCATTCTCTCAAAAAGCCATCTCATTGTCTCTCTCTGTTAACCAATCCACGCTCGGGATGATGTCACTTTACCTGTTGAGTCCTTCTAGAAAATTCCCACCTAACCTACCCATGTACTGTCGCCATCTGTCGAGTTTCCAGAGGCATTACACCTGTATATCACACATACGCCTATCCCAATTAACTTCGGCCAACAGCTAATCAACCTTAAAACTCAGCCCCCATATAACCCAACCACCTCTTAATATTATAACAATTATAACTTCATTTAACTGTATAACCGTAACCAGTCCATGTATTATTCACGTTTATAACACCAGTGACCCCAGGAAAAAGAGGGGTTTGAGGGAAAAAAATGTTAAAATGGAGGGGGAAAACCTCCTTTTCCATTATTGTCTGTTTTTAAATTGGAGGGGATTCCCATTCACCATGATTTTAAGGGTATCAAGTGAAGGAAAACCTGGCTTTTCCATGATTTAGGGGTATCAGTTGATGGGGAATTGTTCTTTTCTGGTAAAGGGAAGGGGAAAACCTTTATGATGCCCTTTTATCTGTTTGAGTTGAGAGCAAGCTCCCCTCTTTTCCCTTGGTTTTAAGGGTTTAAATTGAGGGAAAATCCCCCTTTTTCTAACAATTTAAGTATTTCAATAGAGGGGAAAAGGGCAGGAAATGCGAGGTGAAAAAGGTGGGGAAGGTGAGAGGAGAAAGGCCGGAAAACTGAGGTGGAAAAGGGCAGGAAATGTGAGGGGGAAATGGATGAGAAACATAAGTGAAAAGCTAAAATTGTTGTTTAAACTGCCTGTCAGTAGGGATAAAGGTAAAGCCTTGGAAGTGTGCTTTACTATCCAAATTCTTTACAGCATGTAATAGCATTGCTGGCCAGTTATGGGGAGTGTGAGAGGGGAGCTGTGCATGCATCTTTTCTCTTAATAAGGTATTGATCCCATTGGACCAGCTCCTCTGAGGTGATTGGTATTTGACATACTCTGTGTCCTCCATGCTTGACTGTATATATATGTAGAGARTAATACATATCTATATGAGTGTAAAAACATGTCTGTATTTTTTTTATACCTAAATACACTTTATATATGTATGTATAAAGGTATATAACATACATTCAATATCTATGTCCACAGAAGTGTTGGTATAAAACATGCTTTAATAAGAGCTAATGAAATTAATAGTTGAGATTTACATGCCAATAGGAAGGAATTAAAGAAAGTAAAAAGTGGGCATGGGACCCCACTTTACAAAACTGCTGAAGGGGCTTTAGCATGGCTGGGGAGGGGATGATCAAGAAGACAGGGAGTGTCACAAGGGTGGGGTGTTGATGCATGTGTTGTACAGGAACAACAGAGATTTTTTTGGGAAAGTAATACCATTACGGCCCAAGACACTTGTCTTGACACTGAACAAAATGTTTGTCATTTTGAAACATCCTGATTAAACTGCTGAAGCTGTATTAGTGTATGTTGGAAAACGATTCATTTGTATACAAACCCTTTGTGATTTTTTACAGACAACACCACTGGGGCGATGTTACGATCCAGTTTAAACCCAGAAAAGCAAAGAAAGGTAAGTCTCTGTGCATAAACCAGAAAGAACTTAGAAGGTTCAAAATATTCCCAGAAACGAGATTAAAACCAAATGAGATTAAATGTTGATGCCAAAAAATTGATGTATTTTATTTAATAGTAGAGAGGCAAAGAGAAGGAAAGAGAAAGGAAAGGAAGAAAGAAATAGAAATAGAAAAAGAAGTGTGTGTGGAGGGGTGGGGGGACAGAGAGAGGTGACAAGGGTTAGGTGGAAGCATATCACCCATCTGAGGGTCCCAACAACGTCTCGTTGCTCCCCTCCATCTTCTGGTGGTGAGGGTCCCCCGTCGCCGCCATGTCCACGCTGACACACGCCAAGGAGTACAGAATCTCGTGGATTAAAACAAGCTTTGGGCCAGGTGGGAACGCCCTGGTGTCTCCCTTGCGGGGGCTGGCTTGACACACTGTCCCTTGCAACACTGAGGTCTGGTGCATCATCTCTGGTGCTTGGGTGCAGGGTCTGGGCAACCCTTTGAGGGAGGCCCCTTTGATGGGCCATGTCACCCCCTTCTGCTGTGGATAAGCTTTCCCCTGCCCGAATGAGGGCCCCTCAGCTGGGCTCCTCTGCACAGTGGAGGATGTCACTGTGCCTCTGACCAGAGGCTTTTCCAAGACACCCAAAGCCTCTCCTCCCCCTACCCTTTGGTGCAAGGGTCTGTGAGAGCCTGGCAGCTGATAGCYCTGGGGCCRTGATCTCCACCTTGGAGGTGTTAAGCTTGTGCTTTGTGAATGTCCCCAGCCCTGAGTTGTTACTTTATCTTATCTTCATCAGCGAGCGGTGTAAGGCCTCAGTCAGGGCCACATTCAGGGTGTGGTAATCTTCTCTGCAGCTTTTGTAGTACAGTTTTAAAAGTCCCTCATGAAAATGTTTAAGTCATAAACTATAATATTTCAGTCTCTGACACCTTTTCAACTCCATTTCAAGCAAGTGTCTGAAAACTAAAATCCCTCTGGAAGAAGTTTGTCATAGCTCCTTTTAGCTTTCATGGCTAGACATGAAATGCATCTTTGCACTGCTAATATCTCTAGACTCAGCAGAGGTGCCCAAGGTTAACTGGGTTGCAGAGATTCCTTTATCAGCCCTGCAGATGTTTCCTTCAGTTTTTTAACGAGGGACTGTTCATAAAGAGGACTCTACAGCCTGTMCAGCTAAATCACAAATACYCTCTACTCCTGAGGAGAAAGCAGTAGATCCCATAGATTTCCATTTGCTTTAACAATTTGGTCAGGTCTAACGATGCCAAAATTGAGGCACTGTTATCCATCTGATACTAAATTCATGACACATACAGAACCTGTGAGAGAAACGTTAAATATTTAAACGTGCACGCACTCCCCTGCCCCCAAATATTGGAGCACACTGCTCATTTTCATTGCATGGATAGAAAATAGATGATCTTCCCCACTGAAGCTGTGTCAAAGCTGAGAATCCCACTATAGGTATCAGACAAGACAGATTCTCCCCTTCAGAAATGCTAGTAATTGAGATGTGGCATTTGTCTCTCACCTTCAACGAATAGGTTCAGGGCACCGCTGTCTTCCACAGAATGCAACATCGCTAAAAGATAAACCACAATAGGTCATGGAACTCAYTCCTGCTTCTGATCACCAGTGCTGTAATTCCTTCTTGTTAAAAAGAACTGAATTTTTTTTCAGAACTGTTTTGTTTGCCCCACTTCACATGACACCAGCCTGACTTTGTCAGATGAGGGTGGATACTCTCTAGGAGTGTTGCAAAAGTTGCCTCCAAAAGCAGGACACAGGGACATGAGACACTTGGTTCTCTTGCCAATTTTTTATGTCCTCTATAGCTGAAGTCAATGGCTCCACCTATGTCAGGGAATACATAACTGCTGCCACCACCACATCTCACTGTGTGTATCCAGTTATACATCTGAAACAACACCCCGGAATGACAAAAGTCAAAACCCAGCTGTGAGTTTTGTCCTTTCTGTCCTCCATTCTTATCAGTTACTATGAACAGTCTTCTCCTTCCACAGCACTGAAAATGCTAAAACCAAATCTGAACACCAGGTTTAAATCAAATGGAAACTATTCCAACATTAAATTGAACCTGAAGGCATCACTTCACAAGTTAATTTTACAATGAGAGCATAAGATTGGATATATGAAAATAAACCACTGTCTCTACTACAGCCCAGCAGACAAGAAAGTCTACCTCCCAGCCCCTTCCAACCTATACCATCAGGTATGTGGTTCRGATCCCTACTGTTGCCACACTAAATCACTTGTTTCAATACATCCAATCAAACTACCTCCCCTCTGAAGACTCTACGATGTCCAGAATTTTGACCAACAATAGCAATGTTATGACAGGTGAAAAAATTACTTWTTTCCTGCCTCATCTGCCCAATCCTTAGTAACTCTAGAAAAGATTTGTATACCACGTTAGTGAACATTGCAATATTAGCTGCATGAAATTCAGGCTTCTCTGAAATACATCTCCTCATACGTAACACTCCACACTCCATGCCTGTTGCGGTGACTCAGCCCACMTTGGGGCTGAGTGACATAAAGTGGGTGGGCTTTCCTGTCCAGGACTCTGACCCTGAGGGCGGACCTGAGGGCGGGACTGAGGTTTGAGATTACATCCCACTGGGTGCCGCCCCAGCAGCATCTCCACCTCCTTTTCTAGAAACCTTTTTGTTCCTGCAATGTTCATTGGTTTGGACCTCTATGTTTATTCATGTGCTTCATTGCTTATCCATTAAGTTCTGGAAAGTTCTGTCTGCTCGATGTCCCATTGGTTAATTCAAATGTGTTCCTCCCCTGACCCTTTGTGATTTGCTCCCTGTCACTCCTCGTCATTCCTCTATTGGTTTGTCCCTTTGTTCCTCCCTTTCTCTGCCCCTGTTTAAAAAGGCCTGTAACGGGCATCCAGGGGCCCTTTCCTGTTGTCTCCCCTTTYGGCTTTTTCTTCTCTGTCCCTTTGGGGCAGCAATAAAGCTGGGATTATAGACAGCAGAAGGGTCCCTCTTTCATTTCTTGCCCTCGCCTGTTGCTAGGCAACAACTTAGCGTGGAGGCCAAGCAGCCCCGGCCGATAGCCCTGAGGCGGAGCAGCCTTGGCCTTGCTGGCTTCGCTGGTGCCAAGCAGGACATCATCTCCTGTGCCTGTCTCCAGGCAATTGGTGTTCCCATGGAAACTCAGGTGCAAGTTGTTACCTCTCAGAGTGACACAGATGCCACCTCCTTGGTGGGAAATCCTCTCCCCGCCCTCTCGATCGGAGGTTCTGTGCCCACCCTCTCGATGGGAGGCTCTACCCCCCATCTTCCTTTAGGGGTGGTGTCGTTAGCTGCAGGGGCTGCCCCTCTGCCCTTCTGGACCCAGGAGGGGCTGGAGGAGGGCAGGGAGCGGAAGGCAGAAGCCACGGCCAGAGCGAAGCTGGTGGGTCAGCTTTCGCTAGTGCCTCTCTCTCCCRAGAGGGAGGTGGTGGTCTATAAAAATCCCCTTTTTGCTGCCCTTCCTTTTTTATCAGTGAGGGTATCGCCAAAGCTGCACCCCTGCTCTCGGTCGCTTCCAGGGGCGATTGTAGTGGAGGGGGTGGCGGCGACAGTGGTGGTGGAGGAGGGCCTACCATGGCAGTGGCGATGGAGGAGGGCCTACCACGGCAGGCGGCCCTACCCTCAGAGAGGGTGCTACCTGTCAGAGCCTGATCCAAAGAGATGAGACCATCACGGCTATTCACAATTTATTACTTGAAAAATCAAACAAGGCATCAGTCTCAGAGGCCATAGATTTAGTAACAAGTCACCATAACTGAAGACAGTCACGAGTTTCAAAGTTACATGGTAATTTATAACCTTTTGGTCCAATAAGCAATTAACAYGAGCTTTGTTTTGACGTTATAACCTATCACCTTTGGTTTTTTTTACTGCATTGCATCTGTTTCTCAACCAATAACTTGCTAGCTCACGTACACACATATACTTCTATTATAACATCTAAATTTTTAACTTAAACTATAAAATCATATTACTATACTTAAAAACCCTTCACATATCACCCAATACATATTCTTAGTTGTAACTATAGAAACATAGGTTTATAATTCTTCTGCTTAAGGTCTGTATGCCTTTATCATTACATCAACCCAAGCTCTTTCCAGGGCTGTAAATTAAACTCATTAGTGCCTGTGGAAGTTTCTATTCTTCTGTTTCCCACATCTCCCCCTCCTTTCTGCACTAAAAAGACTCCATTAGTAGATTTATCAATCACCCATTGTACTCATTGGAACAAACAAGGCACCATTATTAGTACTATTATTATGACTACTAAAATGTAGAGACTTGTTGTAAGACATTTTTTTAACCATGGTGTTGAATCCACTAAACAAATCATCCAGCCAAGTTCCATCATCAATTCTTATTTTTGATACACCCTCTTTAAGTTGTTGTATGCTCTTATGAATAGACTCTGAATGGTCAGACAGATTAATACAACACATCCCTTCAAAGTCTTCACATCCATGTCCATGGACTAACAAAAGAAAATCAGTTGCTGCTCTAGTTTGCAAAGTTGCATGCCTCACACCTTTGACATCTGCTAAGAAGCCACTCAACGCAAGGGGCGTAGCTTTAGATTGTCAACATCCCAACTGATCTAACTGCTTTAACTCAATCGCTGAAGCAAGTGGCGACAAAAGAAGAGATGCTGTAAACCTTTTTCCAAAACCCCATGGATTAAAATCATCTTTACACTCTGGTCCGTATTGGTGGGTAAAAGATCTTTTTCTTCTGTGTCTCATGCTGGCAATTGTCTTCATATTARGAGTTAACAATGTAAGCTTCCCTAAAGTACACGGACCACCCTTAATGTTTGAARGGATAGCAGGCCATGATCTGTCTCCACAAACAAAAAACATTCCTTGTGGTAATTGAAGAGGAACAGAACTAAATGTAGATGGAACTAAGGAAGTATCATTACACCAGAAGGTGTGATTCTTATACGCAGGATGACGTACAGAGACATCTCTCACCACTGACTTATTGTTCTCTGTAGAATTGAATTTGACACAGAATTTTACTTTTACAGAATCAAGGGGTTCTAATTCTTGAGGTTCAACAGAGGCTTTAGGAAGATAGGGCGTCCACAATCCCCATGTATTTACTGGAGTATAGTATTCCCCCACTTTTGACCCAGCGAAGGTGCCTCATATAGCTTTATTAACTCTTTTTGGTATTGGCCAATTTTCTACTGGTATATTGACTAAGCAAGTTGAAAACGGATTTTCTGGAGTTGTGATAGAGAAGCACAGAGTATCCAAATCTGAAACATTAGCTAAAGTCACCCAAACATTGGTTCTATGTTGATTAACTGGCAAAGCTACACTACTAAAAGCAAACAAAACAAAGCAAGCAAAAAACAAACATCTGATTAAACTCCATGTTTCTTTAAAGCTATCTTTTGGCAAAAGACTCTTTTCTTAAATTTTAATTTTCAAACGAATTTCTAAGAATATTCCTTTATATTTTCTCAGTCTTGTTTGAACGTCACCTAATGATGAGGCACAAAGGTACTTTGTGCCTTCTTTAAAATAGGAAGGTGAGGATTATTTGCCAAAAGAGCTTTACGATATTCTCCTTTTTCACACTCTTTATATTGACATAAACCCCAAAGTTCACCGTTTTAGCAATAAAAACAAGAGATTGCAGTCATGAGTTGTAGTCTCTGCGTAGTTCACRTCTGCATACTTTCTTCTCTACTTGTGGGGTTGTCMRTGTGCTTCTGGGCATGGTATGGCTTCACGTTTTTCACAGGAAACCACTTGGGTCCCGTACCTGTAGAAACACAAGCAAATCCTTTGCCCCAGGTTATTAGAGGAAATAGACCTTCGATTTGTCCTGTTTCTGGATTTCTAATTAAAACTAAAGGATTTTCTTTTAATTTTGCATATATACTGTTAGAAAAATGTCTAAATATTGGAGGATCAGGCTCTGCAGAAGAACTATAAAAAAAATTATAAACATACAAGGCTGTACTCAATCGCATCTGTGGTGTTGCCTGTGCTACATCTCCTTTTTGCTGATCTAAAATACATTTTAAAGAATGATGTGTCCTTTCAACGATTGCCTGACTCATGGGAGAATAAGGAATATCAAAAGTGTGGCGAACATCCCAATTCATTAAAAATGTGGCTACTTTTTGAGCTGTATAAGCAGGACCATTATCTGTTCTTATTTCTTGAGGTACCCCTASTGAAGCAAAAGCTTGCAAAAAAATGCTGACATGCATGACTTGCTGTTTCTMCTGTGTGAATGCTAAAAGCCTGGCTGCAGAGATTTCTCAGTTTTCTGACAGTGTCTGTGTGAAAGCCTTGCTTTCTCACAGATGCTATGGGAAAACAGTTGAGAGATTTTGTAAACTATGGTATTGTTATGATACCAAGGAGAAAATATCTGAAGTAAGTGTTGGATTCAGCCAATCCCTCTGGGGGGCGGTTGGTCAGAGAACCAATAACCTTATGTCAGTCCAGCGTGTTAAGGTATATAAGCGAATTTGTAAATTAATAAAGTGTCGGTTTCTTCTCATCCTAAACCATCCATGTTACTTTATTCCTTGGTCTCTGCTTGCTAGCGACACTCCTGTGTGTACAGAAGCAAAAACTGCATTGGAAAATGTATCTACTGACAGATGGATATTTTTATCTTTTCCAAAAGATGGGTATTTGGTGATATCTGTTTGCCACAATTGCAAGCTCTGCAGTCCTCGAGGGTTAATCRCTCCTGTGGAAACGGGGCTGCACCAGTTGACAGTCTGGGCAGGTATTTGTGATGCTCTAGCCTGGTCTCTAGAAAGACGAAACATTCGCATAAGTGCTTGTGCATTCTGATGAAAAAAGACTCAGTTTCGCCTGTTCAAAAATATTAGGTAGGGTGTTTACTATGGCTACTGTTAACTTGTTAGCTCTGGAGTTGCCTTCTGTCAGAAATCTTGAAAGCCATGAGTGAGCTCTAATAAGGGAGACAAAATATTGATTAGTTCTGCTTTGCACAATTGTATAAAGACATGTAAGATAACGACACAGCGCATCATTACTAACATCTTTCAAAACTGATCCTTCTGTTCTTTTAACTATGTTAGCAACATAAGCATAGTCTGTAATCAAATAAAAAGGTTCCTGAAAAAGCTGAAATGCTCTGACTACTGCTGCAAGCTCAACCACTTGTGTTGAACCTTCTATTGTTTGGGTATCTGATTTCCATGCTTTGGTTCCTGGGTCTTGCCATACTACTACTGACTTATGTGTTTTTCCTGACCCATCAGTAAATAGTGTTACAGCGTTTAAAGGCACTTCACTTAACAGAGGTTTTTCTATAAAGCTTAACTTTGCCTGTTATAACTTGTGGCTAGGAAAATAAATAGAACAGGTGCCTGAATAATTCAATAATGCAATTTGCAGATCTTCTGATTTTTGTAATGCCCAATCAAAATACTGCTTCTTCAAAGGTAAATAAATTACTGCAAAATCTTTGCCTGTCATAGCTMACAGCCTTGCTCTACCTCTGATTATAATTTGTGCTAACATCTCCATTGTCRTGAAGATTGTTTTTGGAGACCTGTAAGGTAAAAAGACCCATTCTATTATTAGCAAAGAATCTTTTGCAGAAGCATCCCATTGAAATATAAGACCATACAACTGCATTTTTTTTCCTAATACTGCAAGAAAAAATGGTTGTGAAGCAACACAACGATGTGCTTGTCTTTTCTGAAATGCTTCTGCTACTCTGTCAAGAGGTTTTTGAGCCTCAGGTATGAGAGTCCTTGGAGATGTAATGTCACAGTCTCCTCTTAGCAAGTCAAAAACTGGAGCAAGTTCATCATTGGTGATCCCTAACGTAGATCTGATCCAATTTATTTCTCCCAAAAGCTGTTGCAAATCCTGTAAGGTATTAATTTTAATTCAAAGCTGTATTTTGTGTGGCATTATTGCTTGTTCTGTTATTTTCCATCCTAAATATCTCCACGGTGGAGTTTCTTGTATTTTTGATGTAGAAATCTCAAGTCCAGCATTTTAAATCTCTGTAACAACACTGTCATGAGCTTCCTCCATCTCCTTTTGTGTTGATGCTGAAATCAATAGATCATCCATGTAGTGTAGAATCTTTGCTTGAGGATGTTTTTGTCTAGCTGGAGATAAAGCTTTTGCCACAAACCATTGACATATAGTAGGTGAATTTTTCATTCCCTGAGGAAGCACAACCCAGTGATACCTTAACAGTGGTTCCTGTCTATTAATACTTGGGACAGAGAATGCAAAACGTGGGGCATCGTCTGGGTGAAGTGGAATATTGAAAAAACAGTCTTTTAAATCAATGATAACTAAAGGCCAATCTCTTGGGATCATAGAGAGAGAAGGAAGTCCAGGCTGGAGAGGTCTCATATCTTCAATCACWTCATTAATCTTTCTGAGATCATGAAGCAGYCTCCAGGTGTCAGAGGCCTTTTTGTGTATAACAAACACTGGTGAATTCCAGGGACTGGTTGTCTCTTTAATATGACCTTTCTGCAATTGTTTCTGTACTAATTTTTTGAGGGCACTCAATTTCTTTTCTTCTAGGGGCCATTGATTGACTCAGATAGCATCATTGGTTTTCCATGATAACTTGTGATGAGGAGTGACGAGTGCCTGCATGGCTCCCACTAAAAATCCACTTCCAGTTTTACTCCCTGTTGAGATAACAAGTCTCTCCCCCAGACTGTAATGGGCTTTTTTACAACAAAAGGACGAATAACTGCTGTTTTTCTTTCAGGTCCTTTGACTGTAATCACAGATTCACTTTGTAAGCATAGAGTAGCACCCCCTATACCTGTAAGGGTATCCGGGGGAGTCACCAGCTTCCAGTCCTTTGGCCAAAACAAATAAGAAAKAATAGCAACATCTGCCCCTGTATCCAAAAGACCTTTAACCATAATTGTTTTGTTATTGTGCGTTAAACTGCAAGTCAATATTGGTCTGTTACGTCCAATATGTTCTTTCCAAAGAATCTCTGGTGTCAAGTCTGAGTCTTCTATTAGAGGTTGCTGATCTTCCATCTCTATTGCTCTGTGTGTAGCTGTGGTAGGCACTGCAATAGCTGTGGCTAATTGTGTTCCTGCAGGAACAACTAGAGGGCGTTGTAAAGCTTGAGCTAAAATTGTAAGCTCTTCATGACAATTTGCTGAAATAATTGTTGGCTAAACTATGAGGCCTGTAATACGACATGCATCTTTTCCCATAATTAAAAAGTCCTGAYTCTCTTCAGATGTCCCAGTAACTCTTGTAGGTATTGAATAATGGAAACCATGCACAAAACATATTAATTTGGAAGCTGCCAAGGTACAGAATGCCCCGGGGGGCAGGAGGTCAGGGTTGCTTGGGAGGTATCTGACAATTCTGCTGACTGTATGTGGCTTTGGTCTCGAGAGAGTTCAAGCCTTTACTGTTGAACTGCCGCTATTTGTTTCGTCTCGCGGAGGGGCTGCATGCTCGAAAATCTGTTTCCTGGCAAAAGATTCCCATCTATATCATATCTAGAGTGACACCTGTTTGCATAGTGTCTTCCCTTTCTACATGTGGGACAGCAAATGGCTGCTCTTGTAGTCTGTTTAGGCTCTGGACAATTTTTTATTACATGTCCAGGCTTACCACACCRAAAACATGTTCTTTCATCTGTATCAGCTTGGGGTACTGCTCTGAAATTGCTTACAGTAAGAGAATTAAATGCTTTTGTAAGTCTTTTATCCAGCACTTCAGCTTGGGTAGCAAGTCTTTTGTCCATCACTTCAGCTTGAGTGGTAATAGCTCTTTCAAGCCTTTCTCCTTGTCGCTGTTGTACCGGGGACGGCAAGAAAYGACATAGGCTCGATTCAGGAAGAAATGGAATTATTTATTAATTTACAGACTCATTTATTTATCTTAATTCGCTTGAATGGCATAAGGTTATTGGTCCTTGACCATCCACCTCTTAGAATGATTGGTTAAACCCTACAATGCCCATTTAAAA
>RAHM01000215.1:0-15007 GCA_003713295.1 Parotia lawesii
CCAGTAGCTACAGAATGTCACTGTGACACCTGTGACACCGACACCACTGACTGCACTGTGAGGGGACTGGGGCCATCCTACTGTTCCTTCAGTCAGAATGGAAGTAGCCAGTGAAGGGTACTGGAGAGAGCAGTTTGGCTTCACATGTTCCCTGCTAAGTAAAGGTACTGTTCAGGCTTAAATGGAAGATAACAGGCTACGCTATTTAGAAACTGCCAAGATTGAAACAAAGATTTGTAAGGCCAAAATGAAGAGCTACTGGCTAAACTGCTCTTCAGGCCTTCCTTACTTAACCCATCAGTTGCCTTAAAATCATTCTCATAGGYCTGTCAAATGCTGCTTCCAATTTCTTCTGCCCTTTCCCCCTCCTCCTCTTTATCACAACTTCATTATTTATATTCCTGTATTTCCACTGCCTGGTTCACATAGATTATTCTATGTGTTTCTGTGCTTTCCAAAAGTTCCCAAGTTCCAAGTCTTTATTATCTCCTGCTTTTCATCTCTACTAAGAACACACTTATTTTAAAAAGCCTTGCTGCTGGTTGTGGTCCTATTAGCTGGATCGTAAACCTCTCCCAGCTGAGATCCTGACTGATTTTTCTTTGCAAAATCTTTCATATAGTCATTATGCTCTGCAAATAATGACAGCATGTCTATTTAAGAGCCAAAATCTGTGTTCAAATGTTGAATGTCACTTGAATTCTTGTACTTTCTCAGTAAGGCTTGTTAGTTCAGCCTCATTGTCACAGTAACACAAGTAACATGAACTCTAGTTTGTACCTGGTTTACTTGAAAAAATCATCAGCTCTCTGTTTTCACCTGAGTGCAGAATGTAGAAAAGAGAAATGTTTAGCATTATTTAACATAGGAGTCTCAAAAGTTATTTAGGGATGAATCTAGAGGCACCTGACCCCAGTAGTGCAAACATGGTGTGATAATGTGCCTTGAAAGCCATTCACAGGAGTCCCTTCAGAAATGGAAGTTCACAGAAGTCTGCAGCAACCTAATTCTGGCAAATACCAGCATGAGGTTGGGGCGGTCTGGAAGTAAGCTGGAGGAGTGACTGAATCAGAATGGGAAATTACYTCACATTATTGAGAAAATTACATGAAGCCTACAGAATGAAATCCTGTGGGGAAAATGAAAATGGACCGTTCTTCATCASAAAAATCACCTGCACAGACACGGAATGAAAACAACGGATTCAGCAGCAGTTTGGCACTGCAGGCTTGGTGGTAAGACAAGCAAAGTGAGAGTCAGCAGCATCCCAGCGCTGCAGAAAAGTGGGAATGCAAGGAGCAGAGCCTGCAAGACACAACCTACAGCCACCACTCTGTTCTATGTGATAGGGCCTTGGCTGAGTGGTTATTTCTGGCTTTGAACACAGGACTTCAGCACATTGAAAAACTGGAGGAAATTGACAGAAGAATATTAAGAATGGTGAGAGGCCTAAAAAACATCTTAGGAGAAAAGGATTTGAATAAATGTGGCTGTTTTGCCTAGGGGCAGGAACACTTAGGGGGAATATTAGCAGAACATTTTACATGCTTGAGGACTGATACACAGAAAAGAACCGTCAGTTCTCCATGTCCAAAGAGAACAGAACAACCAGTGAAAGATTCAGAGTAGTCCCTAGCAAATCTTCTGAAAGGTACAGACACCTAGGCACTGAAATAAACTGTTGGGGGCAGTGGAGAAGGAGAGGGAGAAGGAAGGAAGGAAGGAAGAGTGTGGGCTCTGTGGATTAGTGACCAGTACAGGTCTTCAAGACCACATCAACCTGTTAGGAATGCCAGACAAAGCTAATTCAGCACAAGGCAGGGGAATGGAGCAGTAGTTTTCTGGCATGTCTGATTTTGAGACTCTTACAGACATGCTTATTTAAGGAGAATTTGCCAGTTACTCTGAATCTGTCTTATACTAGATAATAGATATTTTACCTTATTTAGTTTTTAGGTTTTTTTACTAAATGGTATTCATTCTCTTGATTTTATTTATAGGATTTATATGYATGRACACTTTCCTTGGTCTAGYGAAGCTTTAGAAGTGGTAAAGTAATAGATAAATCACACGGGGTCTCACTCATTTCAGTTTTAAACGTGAATCAATTTCAGTTAAAACTAAGCGTATTTTTAATATCAGCAATTATTCCATTCTAAATGAGAGAATTTTGAATTAAATTTGCAAAAAAAAATAGCTTGCAGTAAAAAAAGTATGTAAAAATGTTTTCAAAATAGATCTGTATTGTCTCTTGTGTATTTTCTAATAATAAAAATAATTTGATTGCACTTCTGTTATGAGTCTTAATAAGCCAATTGAAAAACCCAAGAGTCCACTTTGAATCGCACGGTTTCTTCTCCCCATCATCATTTTTTTCCATGTAACTAGTACATCCACCTGAGCCATAGTTGCATTATATGGCCAAATCACATCAAATATGACAATATTTTAGCCTGATTCGGTARCATGATAATGAAATATTGCATAGTTATTGTGGATAAGAATAAAATTATCARTAATACTTTATTTAAATTATAGACATTAGAACCTGTCCAGAGCTGTGTCCGCATCTGTCATAAATTAGATTGCATGTGAAAACAAAAGTCATGCAGGTCTCATTTCATCCAGCAGACAAATGCACCACACATTTTCATTTTGCAAAGAAATTGATTCAGAATCTCRGATCTTAAACTGTCACTAACAGAGTCAAAAGTGTGTTGAGGTGTBGTGGTGTGCTYGCTAGAGCTGGGGTRGAGTTAATTTTCTTTGCAGTGGCAGGTTTGGGGCTGTGTTTGGATTTGTGCTGAACACAGGGTTGATAACACAGAGGTGTTTTTGTTATTGCTGAGCAGGGCTTGCACAGAGCCAAGGCCCTCTCTGCTTTTTGTAAAGCCACTCTGGAGAGGGAGCTGGGGGTGCCTGGGAGGGTGGGAGGAGACACAGCCAGGACAGGTGACCCCAACTGACCAAAGGGGTGTTCCAGACCAGGGGACATCATGCTCAATATAAGAAGTGGAGGAAAGAGGGAGGAAGAAGGAGGAAAAGGGGGACATTTGGAGTGATGGCGTTTGTCCTCCCAAGTCACCATTACCTGTGATGGGGCCCTGCCCTCCTGGAGAAAGCTGAATCCTGCCTGCCCATGAGACACAGTAAATTAATGCCTTTTGCTTCACTTGTGTGCAGGGCTTTTGCTTTCTCTATTAAATTCTCTTCATCTCAACCCATGGGTTTTCTACCTTTTACCCTTCCCACTCCCTCCCAACCCCTCTGGTGGGGGAGTGAGTGAGCTCCCTGGGGCTGGGCTGCTGGCTGGGGTTAAACCATGACAGGTGGTTTAGGAGTGGTACTCCCCAATGCAGTGCCCTCATCAAGACTCTCCAAATCATGAACCTCTCCCTCCCACCTCCAACTGGAGGCACAAAAGGCAAAGGTCACAGGTTGAGATAAGAAAATTTTACTGGAAACAGCAATGAGATAAGAAAATGAACAGTTACAATATTAATAAGAAAAAGTATAAGAAAAGAGATTATTCACACAAAAAAATATCCGTGTTTGTAATAATAGACAATACCAGACGGCTCCTGTATCCTACTCTCAAGTAAAATCTATTCCAAATTGTGTCAACAATTACTTGTTCTACAGGCTGATGGCCAATATTTCACTGTCAGTACTTTCAGTGACAGAAATGAAGAAATTCTTAAAGAAGGCTGGCMTGACTTGAAGATACCTGAGTCTACATTTGATAGTTTGTAAGACAGACTTTATCTTTTTAAAGTTCAATTTCCATTGAATGCCCAATAATTTCATTAAACTTACTTTTACATCAGTGTTTCTGCAAAGTTTTAGAGAAGGTACATACAAGCCACGAATATCAATAGCCACAAAATCTGCTTATTAGTACTTAAGAAAAATATTTAAGAGGCCATTTTTGTGCTTTTTGTCTAGACCTGTCAAGATGAATAAATGGAAACTCTGTCAAAAGGTGAAAGTCTCAGGATGACAAGCTACTCTAAATAGTAAATTTGTGGATAAGCTTTTAGAAATGTTTCTAGTACAGTCAGAAGTAGATTTTGAAGAATTCCTACCATGGGCCTAACATTTTTCATTGAAATCAATAGGTAAAATGCTTTCCAACTTGAACAGAACCAGACTGCCAACAGTGAATTTTTCCAAAACTGCAAATTAATTCTTTTTTTTAATGTCAGGTTCTGCAAAAAGACCTTAGAATATGGCAGACCTTAGCCACCAGCCTACAAAATCTAATGTTAGAAGCAGTAAATATTAAAATAGACTGAACTATTTACCTCTATTTAAGTAAAACTATCTCTTTCCTTGCATGAACCTGAAAGAAGAAAACCTGGAAAACTTTAATTTATAACCCCCTGGCGATGGCATACAGGACAGAGGCAATACATAGTGTTGGACTGTCCCTTGCAGGCCTCTGAGAGGGCACTTGATGCAGGATTCTCTGTGTTGTAATTAATTAAGTCCTTCGAATGCCCAGATGTACARTTAAACTGCTCAGAGATTATTCATCTTTGCTGCCACATCTGTGGGCGAATTAATACTCTCTGTCATTCATTATGCAGACAGTCTGACCTTGATCTTAGGAGTGTCTGTGCCAGTCGTACTTGAGGCTCCCCAGATGTCAGGATGGGAACACGAAGTGCAGCAGCAGCATTCAGAGTCCTCCTGAGGAAATGGCCATTTAATCCCAATGCCTTTTTAGGTGGAAAGCACAGCCTGCTTTTACAGACAGACAAGGAAACACACATTCGTCACCTTGAAGCCATTAATAAAGCATCAACATAATTAGCATCACCCCACTCTTGTCAGTGCTCAGCTATTATTCCCAGCCTAAGTAAATCATTCCTCCTAGCTTAAAACAGGCTTACGCTTGCTTTTTAAATTTTCCATATAACTGCACTCACCCTATTTTTTACCATAAGCAAGAAATATAAATGTCCTCTGCCTGTATTAACCCAACTGATGAATAAGAACTTACGAGTCATTCACAAATCCTCAGAAAAATCCAGCCTGAAACAGAGGTAATTACAAATTAAAAYGGTGGAAAACAGGAACCTCAGCACTCTGGCTTCCATGTGTCAGCTTGCAGCTGCACTTAACTTGGACTATTTAAATGGTAAGGGGAAAGGCAGTTCTGCGTGGTGTCCACATGCTTCCCTCCTCTTTCACCCTCCCAACTCACCAAGGACATTTAGTTCTGTCAGTGTGCAATATTTAGCCACATACTTTATTCTCATTTAAAAAATACAACTGGCATCTTAGTTGAAACTACCGAAAAAACTGAAGAAGAGCTAAACAGCTAATCTGAAAAATTCATTTGGAGACGGCAGCCTTGAGATTAGTGGCTCTCCTCCACTCAGGCAATAGGATCTATAAAATTTTTCTGGGTCTCTCATGTTTCTCTTCAATTTATGTTATTAACATTAGCTATCAGAGCCTTGGTCTGTCAGCGTGACTTATGCTGATAGACATTACAGCAGCTCACAAGGCTGCAGTCTGGGAAATAGAGCAAACGAGACAGGAGCAGGGTTAGAGAAAGGACATACTTTCAAGAAATCAAATGTCAGTGTTTCATTCCACGTAGGCGGGGAAGGCAAAGAATTAACTAGCTGTGCTTCACAGCCATTAACCATTTGACCTCTTAATTCACTGGAAAAATATGGGAGGTGGGTCAGATACATTTCTTGCATTGTGTTATTCTGTGTGAAAGAGACATTATATACAAACATTATTCTGTGTGAAAAAGTAAGGCAAATTATGGATCCAATATGTTTGGATTACATTCAGCTGTAGTTACATACATTAAATAATACTATAGACAGATGTATAATTCAGTCGGGATATGAGTCTAAGCCTTAACATATGTCCTTCTTAAAATGACAATATTCAAGACATATAAATTAATCTAGAATTATCCAATAGCTTGTAGACAAACCTTTGAACAACTTAACCAGTTTTCCTCTTCCTTCATGTGTTTACATTTAAAGTTTCATTCAAAAGTCATCTTATCTGTCATGATCTCCTTCTTTCATTACACAATATTGGCAAGACTTGATGCTTTTGTGAATGCTGTGGAAATTCCCAGTCAAAATAATACGATAACAAAAAAAAATCTTTAGAAGTTTGAAAGAAAATTTTTGGTTCAGACACTGTCAAAATTTCTGTAACAGTGAGGGAATGGGTTATGTATCAGGTCTATGCCCCAAATAGGCATTTAGAATCAACAACAGTGAGGTAACACAAATTAGAGTAACACTTCAGCCAGCCCAGTGAACGAGAAATAATACAGACAGCTTGAAATTAATTCTGCTCCCACTTCCAAAGATTGCCCAAGACAGCTCTGCCCAGCAATGGATCTGGCCCAACCAATTACATTTCTTACCTATATGATTTCTCCTTTTAGAGAAATATCTTAATCTTGATGAGAATTCTAAAGTGAGCTAATGCTTTAGACGGGAGACTGATTTACACCATGGCTGTGAACAGACACAAACTTTACCTCACTGGCTTCACTTACACAATCTAGCCTTAAGACAAGTAGATCCTGGTCTACAAGTATCTAGATGTATCATATACTTGGATTATTATGTCTGGAACTCAAAACCACTTTACACTGTGATGCTTAGTTCAGGGACAATGTAAAAGCTTAACCAAATCACTGTCTGTGCACAGTCTGGTTATTCAGTGTTTGTTATTCAACAAGTACAACACATGGGCTGTCATTTTTTTAAGCATTTCTCTAAGCAGAGTGTAGAAATTACCTTGTCAAATTCCAATATCCAGCTAATAAATTCACAGAGATAATGAAGCTGTAGTACTTTGACAAAGATTCAATTCACCCCAACRCAAGCCTCAGACATCACCTCTAAGAACAAGCACTGTAATTAATGGAAAGTATGTTGTCTGGAGTGGTATTATAGACTCATGAGAACCACTCGAAGAATATTTCTTTTCATCTATTTAACAGGATATTATTTTAGAATATTTATTTTAAGATTAGGATAGCCATTTAATTTTGCTTGCACTGTGTAGATCAACGTTGCTTTAATAATAAAATAAATTTTTAAAAAATAACACAAGAGCAAGTCTGGAAATGGACATTATATCTGAATTAGTAACCCCTAAATATGAATTTCAATGCTTCAGGGGTTAAATATTCAAGGGCTTGTGATGCCCTTAAATAATTCAGTCTACATCCTTCCAGTAGATATTGGAGCCATTAAATATTCACAAACACTTTGAAGATTGGAATAGTGTCAGAGCTCAAATTAGAAAATTTCCCTTTAATGTCACTGTTACCTTAATTTCTGCCATCTTATTTCGGGTTATTTGCCACATCTCTAACTAGGTAATACTGAGAGCACATAAAAAGATCTTCTCTTTATAACTCAGTATGTCATATGAAAAAAACAAGTAACTCTGCTTTTGACTTATAACCCATTGACTTCAAAATAGGAAAAGTGACCTGCCCAAGGATATGGCAATCAATAATGGAGACTTCAGGACCTCCCAGTTTCTCACTCTAGCAAAGGAACACGAAAACACAGTTTTAAGCATTATGAAATTGGTAATATCACTGTACTACACCAGAAAGGCAAATCTCGCTGCCCTTTCACTCCCTTTACTAATGCTCAGGATTTCAGGCTGTGTAACTCTCTTTAAGACTTCTGGTCAAAAACAACAAGAAAAAGAACCCCACCAAACTTACTGGGGTATTTTAAATTTTTATTTATAAGTTTTAATAAAATGGCTGCTTTCATTTTCCTTTTCCTTTCCTTATCACATTTTCTGGTTACTGACTAGCAGAGAGAGAGGCATTCTTGCACCTCTTGACCATGACATTGGTAGCAGCTCCCATCTGCTTCACATAAAGTCTTCTGAAGAGCAATTCTGGTCAGTTTTAATTCTGTTCTCATTGTTTTCACTTGGTAAGCACCTAAATAATGCCTGCTTTTCCAAATTGCATGCATAGCATTTTTCAAGTTTGCAGATTAAATGTATCTSTATGCATATACCCAGTTATCCAGTAGTTTTGCTCTAATAATAATTGGACATATTCTCACTTTTGGGAACACATAATGCCATGTATAAGCTTGAAAGTTAAGTTTTCAGTAATTGATAAATGGCAGTGATGTTCAGTACCAGGAAGCACTATCAATCATCTTCTGCTTAAGATGGTAAGTGGATGTTTTTGAAAATACCTTGGACTTAATTGCACRACACCATGTGTCCTTTTCAAAAGTCCTCAGCTGAAGGACATACACCAAAAGCTAGTTACTACACCACATAATTATGAAATGCTCATATTCTGCAGTGAAGAAATATCTTCTGAACAACTGGTTCTCTTTGGAAAAATCTGTGTTATAGGAGTAAGTCCCTCCTGCTCAGAAAAAGGTACAGTAAAGCCCATAAAATGCTATCACTGGCATTTTTAAATGCTCCGTTAGCTGGCTTTCCACCTCTTCTGAGCACAACACTGAGTCTATYTTACTACCATTTGATCAAAAGTCACCAAAAAAATAGAATTAAATTGATATTGTGAACTCATAATTGAACATATGAGTAATGACACTCACAAAGTTTGCTTTCAATGTAGAACAAAAGACAATTTCCCTTTCACCCCTACAGCTCAGTCAGCTTTTAGCATTTATTGAGCTCAATGTTTTGATTTCCAATAATGTTTTTCTTTGTGTGAATGAGAATGTCCTTTATGTGGTACCTGCACTAAAGTAAAATTCATTGGGGAAACCAAGGCGAGACAGAATTTCCTGGTGAACACTTGAGTTTCCAAAACAAATTACATGTAATTCATTGTGAGCAATACTTTGAGGATCTCAGCTTTAGTTATCTAAATTAAAATCTCCACAAGTCAGGTTTCCTAAATCTCATTTACCCTGTAGTACACTACTGTGCCCCTGGTAGCTCACCAGAATAAGCCACAGTCTGCGTATCAGTTGCCTGAACTGAGCTCTGAAATTCCACCTAATTTGTAATACTTCCTTTATTTGAACAGTCCTTCCTAAATTATTTTATAAAACAAACTGTAAATCACAAACGGGCTTTTCAGCATAAGAACCCAATCTCATCTGCCTCTGTAGCATTAAGAGTGGCAATGAATTAATGCAAACCAAAGGTCTTATGCTCAGGTTTTTGGTGGTRCATCCCCCCACGCTCCCCTTTCTTCAGGCCGCTCAACAATCTCAGGAATTCTTGTTAGGCCTCAGCCTTGATTAATGGTTTCTGGGCAATTAAGCTCCCTTGAGCTTATCAGTCTGTTCCCAGGAAGTTCTATTGCCTAAGGAACTTCTGTTGTCTAACAGAACAAGGCCTTGAAGCCTTGAAACATTATTTGCCTGAATCATAGCCAGAGTGAAACAATATTAATGTAACYGCACTTCTGAGGAAAATTCCAGTAATTGCCACCTTGGGTTATGGCCAGGATGGGGACTGAGAGATGACTAAAGCCAAACAACTTGCAAACCATAAGCAGCAGTGCTGTGAGGCCCTCTGAGCTTTCATGGAGCACAGTGGGCTGTGCCAGCATCTCCCTCTGAATGGGAAGCCTCTYGGAGTTTGCCAGCCCTCAGGTTTGGGATACTCAGAGGACCATCAACACAAGGTGACAACAGGGCTTTGGCTGATACCCACCTCCTCGAGGCTGTACCCTTTGCCCAGTGAGGCAAAAGCAACCAACATATTTCACTGAGCRCGAGGGGAATTTAAGAGGTACACCTTTGTACATAGTCCTTTGTGTCTGTGTGTAGATAACAAGCATAGAGTGAATATTGCCTTCTCAGATCCACAGTTAAAGTTACTCTTGAGCTCATACAAATCCTACTGAATTGTTKTGCAAATGTTAAATTAGCCAATGATTAAGTGCTGCTAAATCCTGCAGAAATAAATCATTGACCAAGTGTGGGGCTGAGTTTGGACTTAGCTTCACCTAGGCTCCATCAGGTTGGAAACCAAGGTCTCCTCTGTGAACCTTGTAACTCAGTGGGAGAGTCTCCCTTACCCTCTTGCACCCTTACACCTTTTGTGCTTCCAGTCTGCATGTAAACCATTCTAAATTGATTCCAAGCAGATTTCCCTTTGTGTGCCTCATCTCTGTAGTAGGTAATGGAGTGAGCCTTGCACTGAACTGTGTTAACACTGTTGCTTTTGCATATTTATATTAAATCTGGTTTTGCTAATATCTTTGAGGGTGATTCTTTCAAGTGACCTAAACCACTTATTCACACCAAAGTTCAAAACTCACTTATGAGTGGCTTCCCATCATCTTTTTAAGTATGTATTCAACTCCAGCGTAATTTAAGAACACCTCTGGGCTATGTCCCTTCCAGGAAATTGAGAAGAGATGAAATGGAGCCAGCAACTCTTTAACTGGGGATGGCAAGATTCTCCTTTCATATGATACAGAAGTACTCTTTGACTGTAAAATGTACCCTGGCAGTAAGGATTTMATTTCCTTTTATTTCAATAGATAGGGATCTTACCTTAGGAATCTACCACTGATCTTTTTTATCCTGTCAAAGACACAGAAAGACTGAAATTTCATGAGATTTTGGAGAGGAAGGAGTTTTCCTTTTATTTCCCATAGACATCATCTAGAAGTATTATTACTCTCTGGATCAACACTTACAGATACAGCATGCAGAAAATAATCTTACAGACGTGTCTGGAACAGCACAAAAAGCTAGGATATTAATAAATTGATATAACCTCCTTCTCAGCTCACAGAATGCTAGCAAGCAAGCTAAACTGATTTATCTGGTGATTTTACCCCCAGACTGTTTCAGAATATTTCCAAAGAAAGTAAAAACTCAATATTTGAAATCCTACAAGTCTTAGCAGTTGTGATGTGTCACATAAACCAAGTAGCACCATCCTTGTTCAGCTGAAGAATGTCAACTCTTACAAAGAATCCTTGGCATACCACCAAGCATGGGTATAAATATGAAGTTTCCCAAGTATGATAATTCCCACATATAAACCTGAAGTTCAATCTCCTTGAACTGTTGGAAGTAATACTGAATTCCTCAAACATATTTTAAAAGATGCTAAAACTAGCAGAGCATAGCTAAAGCACATGCAGTGTGGGGAAAAAACAAAACCAAAAAAACCCCAAAAAATCAAATCAAATTTACACAGGGAAGCTGATTCTCCTCTTTTCTAAGCATCAAATAATGGTTAAATGACATACACTGATCAACACACAGCCAGGCACCCCAGGCACACAATACCACCTCTGCTAAGAGGGCATTTCAGACTCACAGAAACAATAGTTACCTGTTCACCTAGTCTCACTCAAGTGAGTGATACAGCTGTGGTTTGCTAGGAAAGCAACAGAAGCCAATGAAGAATTAAGCATTGTTGTTTGAGACATGCTACAGCTACCACTTCTTCAAGCATCTATGTCATATAAGTGTCTCATTGTGTCTGCTTTGACTGCAAAATAAAGACTATGCCATATCCCATGTGATGCTGTGCCACAGTGACACATTTGACAGAAGGAATAAGTGAAGATAAAGAATATTTATTTGTCAGAAATCATGTTAACATTAAATAGTAAAAAGCATACAAAAGTAATAATCTTTTGCACGTTTTACAGATAATAGATTTATGAAGAATGCTGCTGCACAAATCATCAGCCTTGCTTGCCAACATCTTTGTTCTTTGCAACCTTCTGCTGACCATCCCTTCTCTACTGCATTAACCATAAGGTATTGCCATCACTTTTAAAGCTCATTATGACTGATCCTTCCTACCCATCACCTCTCATCAAGTATTTAGAGGCCTCCAATCAAGCTATAGTGACAGCTCCCATCATCTTCTTGTTAGCCTTTTAGACAGGCAATATACTGTCTCTATACTTTCTGTCAAGAGCTGACACATCCAGAAAGGCACCTTCTGGTTCTCCTTCATATCTTCCCTTAAAATTCTCCTTTCCTATGATGTCAATAAGAAGAATATTGTGTTGTATGAAAAGATATACTCAACATGTTGATCAAGAATATTAAATTGTCCCCCTCACAACCTGTCTGTAAGTACCTTATTCTGAAGCCATGAATTATTTACTCTTCTTGATAAAACTTTGTGGTTTATTAAAGATAAATGTGCAGCTCTTCCTCTGCGGTAAAGGGAAAGCACCCACCAAACCCACAGAATTTGTTACTCATTTTCCTCTAGATGAATATAACACAGCTCCACAAGATGGCATTACACATTACATTCCCAGGAGAGGAATAYGAGGCACTGGCACACTCCCTCTCTTGCCTGCTTATGTCTGGGAGAATCARCCCTCACCAAACCCTCTGTAAAACAGCCAGCATGAAGAAAACTGACATCAGTATCTCTGTTCTTGGAAGCAGCATGAGAAAACATATACAGGCAATAAAAATGCAGAACATTAAAAACGACAATTTTTCCTTTTAGAAAATACAGAGTACTCACTTTACAGCTGATATTTTATAGAGAAACAAACTTCATGTGAGCAATGTATTCGATAGTCCAAATTCTAGGCCCACTGTCACTGCAGAATTAGTTCAATTACATCCTGATCACTGCTGCTTATTCAGTTCCTACCAAATACAAATCTCTAGCTGAAGCAATGTTTTCCACACGAGCCAAYTGGCCCAAAAAGGGATATAATTTAAATACAGTGAAAAATAGCATAGGACCAAAATGGGGACTCAGCCTCTCTGTGCAATTTAATAATACATCTGGTTAGCTTAAAAAAAAACCCAAAAAACCACATAATTTGGTGTTCTCCTGAGAATCAGATATATTTCTCATCAGTTATTGCCAGTGCAGCTGATGCATGCTACCTCTGCAGTAAAAACATGGCATTATGAAATTTCAGGTTATGTTTCAGATAAGGCAGCACCCCACTAAGATTAGGACAGTATCTTCTCAGAGGCTCTGGCAGGAAAGCAGTCTTGAAAGATGCAGGCAGAAGTTGAGACAGGATTGTACAGCACGAGAAAGATCAATGAACTGTAACATCTCAGAGGCTGAGCAAGATAATGCAGGCAGCTAGAACTATTCCAGGTCTCTAAGTCTGTGTGCACTATTTCCAGATATAGTAGATTTGTATCAAAGCTGTCACTTGTTTAGTCATTGTCCYGTTCAACAGTACATAGAGCCATGGAATCAACAGAGTACTACCAGTCCCAGGAATGTCTCTTATCTCCCAGTTTTAAAAAAAGCACTAGAAGAACTAACTAATGTATCCTACCTCTTTCCTGGAGATTAAGTGACAGGAGGTCCTGTTAAAACAAATACCCATGGCAGCTTCTGCCTCGCTGTTAATTTCACTGAAGCACTGCAGGCCAGGTCTGACTCAGAGCCACCTGCTGATTTCAACGGGCTCTGGGTCAAGACTTAGCTGAGGAAGACTTTCCAATTATCTTTTTAACAAGAAACTCAGTTGATTAACAGCCCTCCACCTGCTACTCTAATGGGAATGCTTTTGGTTTTATGCTTCTCTGGGCAGCAGATAGGCTTGTACAAGCAAACTTTTAGGAAAATCTGTGCAACTGAAGCATTCACTAGCGCATTTACACTGCTTACCTGTTACAGAAAATCCCAGTAACATCATTGCAGGCAGATCTCATTTCAGGATCAAGCTGTCATTGTAGCAATTGAAATGCTGATTCTTCTAGGGTGTGTCTCTTCTGGGTATCAAAACATTACTGATGGTAAAAAAACAACATAGGAGACAATAGTGTGAAAAAGCAAGAGCTCTAAAGACCTTCTGAACTGAACAGAGGCGAGGGAATCTTAATAAAGAGATTGAAGAATTTCCATGAACTGCAAGATACAGTATGAGTTTGCTGTTCAGAAGATATTTGCCAGATTAAAAAACCCTGAGAAGGATATTAAGGGGCAATTGATAAGGAAGAAGTAAAAGTTTGTGAAAAGGATAAACTAAGTCTAAATACAGCATCAGTATATTCCCCACCACGTAGACCAGAATTTTAATCTGATCCTTCCTTTTTATGCCCCCATTCAAGTCCATGGTTTTTCTTTTTCTTTTTCTTTTTCTTTTTCTTTTTCTTTTTCTTTTTCTTTTTCTTTTTCTTTTTCTTTTTCTTTTTCTTTTTTTCTTTCTCTTTTTTCTTTCTCTTTCTCTTTTTGTCTTTCTCTTTTTCCTACAGAAAGATTGTGGTAGTCCCCATTAATTTATCTGTATATCTACAGTGCAATGCCAGTCAGAATTGTCTGATGACACCAAATACCTTTTTCAAATTTTAAACATGTTCAGTTTAAAATCTGTCATCACCGCATTTAAAATTAAACATTCAGCTTCAAATCAGAAGCTACTTTGTAACCACTCATGCTTTGGTTTTGCAATATGACACTGCATGGAAATTTTAGAGTACTGCTGATGAGAGCGGAATGGAAAAAGATGTGTCAAACGTGCACAGCAAAGAGGAAATTGTGATAATTTGTCAGCTTCTAGTCAAGACTAAGCACGCTGCTCTGGGAGACCACAAAGCAACACCTTACACTGATGGAACATCAGTATGTGACTGCAGACACACCTCTAATTTGTTCCTTTAAGGACCAAGTGTCTTGGGGTGACTCTATTATGTGTATCCCCTATCATGCTCTATGCCCAAAAAGTAATTTTGTGCCTTTTCTGTGCCTTTAAATTGAGCTGGAAAAAAAAAACCAAACGAACTTTTCCAAACAGTTTCTCAAGGACACGGAGACACACTCCTCTGCGTTCTCTGGCTGCAGGAGCAGGACGGAGCACCCGGCTTGCTTTCTTCAGCCAGCGGTTTCGGGTTTTTTTGCCTTCTCTTCCCGGCGTGCGACGGAAAGCTGAATTTTGTTTCCTGGGACTTTGGTTTTTTTCCCTTCTTCTCTTCTGGACTGTTCAACAACATCAGAACACATCGGGAGAATTTTTCCCCGAGGCCTGGGGGTGGGCCCTCGCCGACCCAGCTCCGAGGAGGACAGGGACCACATCTAC
>RAHM01000215.1:15027-26916 GCA_003713295.1 Parotia lawesii
AGATTTTCATTTCATTATTTAGCATTATTATCCTTTTCCTGTGTGTTTGTTAAATAAATAGTTCTTATCTTTTTTTCACCTTCCTTCGAGGAAATTTTTTTTTTCCTGAACCCTGTGGGGGGAAGGGTGGTTGTAATCTGGTTTTCCCTCAGAGGATATATTGCTAGATTTTGGCCAAACCGGCACACCAAGTCAGCCTAACCACAAAGCAACACCTTACACTGATGGAACATCAGTATGTGACTGCAGACACACCTCTAATTTGTTCCTTTAAGGACCAAATCAGCCTACAAACAAAAGATCAAGTCAGTGCTTCGGTCACTTTCATACCTGCAATGGGTCTTTTATAATGCACCTCAAGAGCATTTGAGCTGACTTCTCTTGTGTTCTTGGCCCTTTCCCTTTGTGAACTTTAGTGACATTTCCGAAGACCAGAAGAGCGGGGGATAAAGGAAAGCTTGGCATACTGAATCATAATTCAGTGTTAATAAATACACCTGCAATCAAAGATTCCTACAGAAATTATTCTTCTATACAACTGCTGTCAATTGCTTTTCACTGCAACAAAGAGCCACTGCTTTCCACTCAAGGTTAAATACATCCTTGAAGTGAGCCTTACCTAAAAGAATGATGTGCAYGTTTTGAAACCATTTGAGATGGAGGCAGTTAGTACCATGAACAGTCAGAAATTTCTCCTCTGTTCGAATTACCAGGTTTTAGTAGTGCATACCTTGTTCTTGAGTCTTCGCATCCTAATTTCTTCCTAACCAAAATGTTATCTTTTGGGAAAAGAGTGGATACATTCTTGAAGTATAATTTCTTAGCTTATGATTGTGGAACATTTTAATATGAATACAGTATTCTATAATTTTATTTGCAAATTCCATTAAGTTCTGTGAAAATCTCAATAAAAGCCACAGCCTCAGTCTCTGTTTTTGCTAATACAATGACAGTGTAATTTATTCCCCCCGCTCCAGCTCTGGGCATGCATTGCTCTTACATATCATTTTAAACTTGTTTGCTTCAGTATGTGAGCCAAACTAAAGCTGGTAAGCTTATTCTTGACACAGTCTCTGCAAGCAAGTTATCACCAAACTGTTTTCCACTTGCCACCTTTTTTTTTCCTCAAAGTAGTTGTTTAAACAAAACAACGCGAGTATTTACAGAGTTTGATACTACCACTGGTCTTACCTAATATTTTAACTCTCATGGATCCATATTCTGAGCTCTCAATGTTCATAAAATTGAGCAAAAACACAGGGAAAAAATACTGAGCTGGTGACCAGGAGAGTATTCTGCACCATCGACTTGACAAATAACTCCTACTTTGTAAACTAAAGAGAAAGCAACCATTGTACACGATTTTCTCATATTTGGTTCCTTAAGTTAAAATACATTAGCTTCCTGCTATTTTCCCTATTTTGAGAAACAAGTGTACCTAGACAGCCAGAAGGATCAAAGCCAGATTTCTCATACATTATAATTTTATCAAGTGAAATTAACTGGAGGGGGAAAAATTGCAGTAACTTCAGAGCTTTGGAGTCCTCCATTACTTCCATCTATTTTGCTTCTGAGTTTTTTGCTCTTTTAATCTTTCTCTTTCAATCCTTTCTTTCCCAGTCCTTGAGTCTTACTAACTTTAATTCTCAGTTCATCTCTAAGTTAGGTTCTCAGTCAGTCCTCAATGGTCTTCCATTTATTCTATTCCCAGTCCAGCCTAGTCGTTCATTTTGTTTTCCTCTGGTACCTTTTCCCCTTCTGTTCATCCTAAGTTCTGGCATAAATTCTTTCTGCTCCAATATCTGCTTTAGCTTCTCAGAGCTAAACATTTTGCAAAGCTCGAAAACTTTTCCCACAGGGTTGCAGGCATCAGCCTGCTTGTGCTTCTGCTTGAAAAATGATAATTCTGACATCATTTGGTGCCTGGGGAGACAACAGTCTGAAAAGGATTGGATAGTCATACAGTTTTTCCATGCAAATGACTGTAACATAGCACATTGCCTCTTTTCTGTTAGTCATGGTACTATCTGGAGAGTAAAGACAAGTCAAAACAATTAATATCCATTCTACTTGGCATCATAAATAATCCATTCTCAAACAAAAAAATCTTTATTATATTTTTTATATGTTCGCCATTATTTTCTGATGCTTTCCATTGTTACAAAACAAATAAAAAACTACCAGTGCTAAGGCACAAAACCACACTGAAAACAAACCATTGAATTCAAGTCTGACCTAACTCCAGAGCACTCACCCTGAGCCAAGCACAGCACACAGTGACCATATTTCACTTCACAAAATTAGCTTTCCCCGCCTTCAGCAGAAGAATGTACCACTGTGCAGAGTACAAGTTACCTCATGGGAACAAACCCAGAACAAAGCAGATGCTTCTGTGTACTTCACTGGCTTGTACCACGCCAGAGAGTGAAAGAAAAAGCACTTGCAATCTGAGAAGTCTAATAAATATACAAAACATTAATTTATGAGAACATTTCTCCTGAGACTGAAAATTCTGGAAGTTCTTTTGCACGTCCCTTACTTAAGAAGCCACTAACTTTAGGATGAGCCTGCACACCAGGATCTTTCCAGTGTCTCTGTATTTTGAGAAGATCCAGGCTAAAATCCAGATTTAAAATATCTCTCCAGTCAGATCAATACATAACAATATTGTAACGATTCCAGCCGAGAATTTCTAAGACACTATCAAATATTAACAATATGAAGTAGCCCTTTGAAGGAGAAATTTTCTCAGCCTGTGTCACTCAGAATCTATTTGCTGAACCATTTTCTGGAGAAGTTTCCTAATATCCATTTGCTTGCAACAATAGAAGAACAACTAAATTCGTTGGTTTGCTCTAATTTTTTTACGCAGCAATTGACACATGCAAGTTGTAGCCCACAAATGTGGCTCCTGGCTGCCAAAATACGACAACCGGACACTTATACAAAGCTAATGAATTTTGAGATAATAAGGACTTCTCCAAGGACTTCCTAATATTCCAAAATCCATAGATAGTTAGTGAATGCATGTTTATCTTTTAAAGTAAGAGTCACGGAGATGTCTAAAATTCTTCCACTCATTATAGTGTCGTACTGCAAAGAGGCTGGATGAACGTAATATGCACAGGCTTCAAAACAAAGGAAAAGAAAGCAATAAAAACCACCATAAACACTGAGATTACATGACAGAAGAGGAAATTACACAAAAGGAAAACAACATTTTGGTCACAGTCCATTAAAGTGAATAATTAAGGAACTGTTCCAGCGGTATGTTTATGTATTTAAAATAACATGAACTCAATGAAAAAATGGCCCAAATGTTTGTCTCCTATGGCTGGAGGGTAATAAAGACATAAAAACAAAACAAAACATGTTCAGAAAGGATAATATGAATTTCAAATATCTGAAAGATAAGTGTCACTACACAATTATGAACATTTTTAAACTAAAATTAAAATACTAAAATTGTAAGAGAAAAAGGCAGTTTCTCCTTTGAAAATAAAAACTGAAAAAGTACCAGGAGATGTGTTCAAAGCAATTAGCAATTTTCTTACAACCTGAAATGATGTCCAGATGACTAGACATCACTGGACAAGCAGATAATTGGAATCTTTTCATTCCTGCTAAAGAATGAGAATCTGGAGTCTCGATAAAATGGTATCACTCCCAATAACAGAGCTGTTCTTTGCACTTCAGAATTGCTTGAAGAAAATTTCAGAATCAAAATTAACCCCATGACATTGGGAAGCCATGATTCCTCTAGGATTTCAGACACCACTGAGCACATTTTTATCAGCTTTACAAAAGCGTGTGATACTTCCTAACATAACCAGATTTGGAGAAAACTGGATGGCTCAGTAACTACAAAAACATCTCAATGAATTTTAAAAAAGTCTCTACCATCAAAAACAAGAGATTAAATATCTTGCTACTGACTAAAAGAAATAAAAGTATATTCTATTCTCAGTCACGCAGCAACATTGATTGTCCTACATAAACAGAGAATCAACTCAGTACCCTGACAGTGAAAAATTGGTACTGACAAGGATGTACAAAGCAATTCAGTTCTCTGAGAGTTACACTGAGCTGATCCAAAGTAGGAAATAGAAGCAAAAAGTCCCAACAATTTGCTAACTACAAAGTTCAGGAAAACCATGGACTTTCCAAACAAATTTATTTAAATGGTGAAGAATTTATTTTTCCACAGTAAGCGTGGTTATAGAAGATAGCAAATTCACATTACTGACACAAGAAACAAAACATTTGAGATATGATAGCAACAAAGATTTCTTAGAGGACAAGGAATGCTTATATCAGAAATATTATTGGGGAAAAGCAGAATTTTGTCAGAATCAAACCAGCAGACTAACATGCTACAACTGCCTCAGAGACAGACATGAGAAAACCCTTGCAGATGAAATGATAGCACGTCATTATTGTGAAGCTGGTATTCAACCTACCCAGGGCAAAACTTAAAAAGAACATTTGAAGTTGGCAGTGGAAAGAGAAGAATGTTATGACATGGATGAGTAAACCCAGCTGATGGTATGAGCTGCCTTAACAAGCTATTTGAAGATATTCTGGAAGAAGGTGTTCAAATACAGCATAAAAAAGACCCTGGAATCTCAAAGCAACTCATTACTGAGCCTACCCTGTGGGCCTGGAGCAGACTCCAGCTGATCCTGGGAACCCAGGATTAGATACACACATGGAGCCTTCCCTCAACACTTTGTGGGCACATGGGGACACACTTAGAGGACACACAGGACATTTCCCTTCCCCTCAGCTGCAATGCTGGCACTGGAATGACAGTAAAACCCAGAGAAACAAGAAGTCTCAATGAAGTATACTAAGAAATTTTAACTGCATGTTGCATGGTATCATCTTTCCTGTTCTTTAGCTTTCAATAAATGCATAAGATGAAAAATTTTAATTTGAAAAATCAAAGCTTATAATTAATTTCAAAGCTAAGAAACTTTTTCTAGGTCATCTTTAGCATTCATTACACTTTTCAGTTTGGACATAGCTTTCTTTTGTCCCTACACCTGCTAGTATAAACCATATTCATTTCCTCTGGAAGCTGAGGTGTGCTCGTATGTTACCTGGATTCAATAAAATCTATAAAGAAAACTGGTGCTGTAACTTCTAATATAGTGTACAACACTTGATAAAGTCTAGACTGACTGACTCATACACTGCTTAGTTCAAGCATTATAAGCATTAGCCTTGCTTTGGCTTTGATACTGCAAAGTACATCAACAACATGGGCTTAGGTTGAACACATTTTACTGTGGTTTTTGAGGGGGGATGGGAAACACTTGACTTTCCTTTCTTCATTTGTCAGAGTCTTTCCCTGTTTATCTTTCAAAACAATGACAGAGGATAAAGCATGAAAATCTGATGGTTTTAACACTTTTTAAAAAACCACAGCCTAATACAATATGTAAAGGGTTTACATTCATTTCTGCAAGTCAAAAACTGCTATGTTTAGACTGGGACTATTCACAGTAGTTGCTGGTACCTGCTAACAGGCCTATCAATTGCAGACAAATGGACCATTTTCTCTCCAAAAACATAATGAGGCATGAAATTAGGGGGCAGACAGTGTGGTTTTAGGCCAGCGATTTGACAGAAGGCCATAAAACTGATGGACAATGTAACTGTCTCCCATGCCTTAAGAAAAAAAAATCACTTTCTAATGTAAAAATAGGAAAGATATAAATAAATTTGATTTCAGTAAAGGTTTCATAGGATAACTGTCTTATTTCTAAAAGGATTTCAAGGAACCATGGTAATTCCCATAGCTACAGTTGACAGAAAATTTTGATGTACAGTGAGTCATGGAGCAGAGCACTGCAGAACTGAAGAATAGTTACAGAATTTTGTGCAGAGCCCGACCCCTGCAGCAGAAGAGCACTGAAAAAACCCTAAGCTCACAGAAACATTTCTTTTTTGGTTTGTGCATACACCCAGCTGCAGTGACCATTTTAATACCAAGACTTTATGTTTGATAAGAAGATGTGCAACTCACTTCATAGTCAAACATAAGAGTCAGTTTCTGACATTCCCTGTCACAAACATTTCAGGACTCGCTGTGCCATGGGTGGAACTGAGGAAGCGTGGTAGAACCGATATGTTAGGAATAGAAAACTTAGCAAGGAAAAATGCTCCTGCAGTAGGGCGTCACTAAATCACAAGCTATTCTAAAACATGTGTCCCACATGAATTGCACCAGCACAACAGCACAACAAAACCTTGCACAGGAGACCTCAAGCCATAAGTGTACACTGAGGCTTGTGAGGTGCTATTCTTACTTTGCTACTGGTCTGCTTCAGGATTTCAGCAAGCCATTCAACTTCTCTAAGTAATATTGCTTAGGACCTTCTCAATGAGATAACAAACTGGTGAGTGTTAAGATAGATGTGATATGCCCTGGAAAATATCCTTTTTAAATACAGTATGTATCAGCTACCCATAGTAGCAGTGTTATGCCAGTATAGCCATGTCAACAGAGTAAATGTTTTCCTTGAATAAAAATATCACAGGAAAATTTCTCCCTTTACAGACAATATCATACACAAGAGTTTCCAGAAAATGGCTAATAATCACTGCTAGCTATTTTGCTGGATAGGTTTTCCAAAATTGGGACTTAACTAGAGTGCTTTTCACTGGCTGGTAGCTGCTACGGAACCGACACTTCTTGACCTAAATGACTATTTGTTCGTTTCTTCTCCTCAGCTTTGGTGTTCGGTTCGGACAGGCTTAGAGCTTGTTCTCTGTGRCAAACAGCATAAAAGGAATGCAGAGTAACCACGAATCAAGCCCTACTATTTAATAGGCAAAAATCACGGAAGGCTTCCTGGAGTGATGTATGATCCATAAACCCACCCTTACACTCTGCCATAAAGCCCACTCACAAGCACTTATTCATGATCCATGCTCTTTGCTTCCTGGGACATCAGGGTGCATTGGGAAGAAGATAAATGATCCACCACACACCAATGCAAAAAAAGTAGTTTTCCCTATTTGATTCTTCACCGTCAGATTAACAACCTTCATTTTCCATCAAGACAAGCATGGAGAGGATGTTTTTCTTAGGAAAGGACAAATCCCAAATTCCTTGAACATCCTGACCTGTTACCAGTCAGTAAGCATTGACTGTCTTAGCTCTGTGCAAGGAGTAGTTGCTCTGGAAGTGACTAGAAAGAGGCTGAATGAGATTTCTTTTAGCAATGTCCCTGCTTTTTGAATCAGAAATAAATTCAATACCTTTAGAGATGGGTAAAAGAAACTCCTAAACATTGGGTTTGTATCCCAAATGAGACACAAGCTGGCAGAGAGTTGCTGCACCAATTCCAAAGGACAGCTGACATCCAAGTTTCTGAGCACGTCCTCTTCAGCCCCAAAGCAAAGAACACAGAGCAGCAACAGGGTGATGCTACATCATCTGTGAAGCTGCTCAAACAAGAGAAGCAGACTGGAAGCAGCAGCCAAAATCCTCCTCAACACAAAGATCTCACTGAGCAGACAGACAGAATGTTCCAGGCAATAAATTTATAAGGACTGTCACGAAATCAGCCTGGAAAGGGCAGAAGATTCCCAAAGAGGCATCCCAAGGTCAGATGCCAGTAAAGTAGAGGATTCTCTTCGTGACACAGCAACAGTCAAAGTGTTGAGGGGGATTTTAATTTTTTTCAGCCTGACATAGTTTCTATTATTTCTAGATACCTCAAAAACTGAATCACGATATGAATCCAAATATTCAACAGTTGTGTGCCAAAATTTAAAGGAAAATTTTTAAAATAATCAGAAGTCTTTATAACATTGCCAAATTTAAATTAAAAAATAGAAAGACCAGGCCATAAAGTAGCTTAAGTCAGTACACGCATGCTCTTATATCCATATCTTACGAAATAAAACTTATTAGCATGCTACAAAATATGCCAAGGAAATTTTTAAGATTTTTTAAAATTAGTTTTATGGTGATATCCAGACTTTTGATGACTCAAAGGTTTGGTGTGAAATAAACAGTTCTGTTGGTGACATTACTTCATGACTCTTAGATAAAATGCAGCACTTGGCATCACATTTTGTACAAGGAAAAGCTCATGTAGGCTACTTATTTTCCTTTTTCCATTTRTGTCTCAATGCTCCCTACCAAAACTATCAGCTTTTTTTCTGCCTTTTTCCCTGCAACAATTGCCCTCTATAGCTCTGACTTTATATTTTTGAAAGAGTAGATGACAATTTTTTATAAGAAAATCATAGATAAACTCAAAGCAGACWACATCTATGCCTACTTGGTGTTCCAGCACATTTTGTAGGAGGCAAACAGAGAGATGCTAGCCTAAAAACTCTGAAGAAAAGTAATAGGATCCCTGGTGGTAACAAAAATATATAACCACAATTAGATTCAGTTTTGTTTATCAAATATGCCAAATTGGATTCATTTTTTTATCAAATATGCCAAATATAATAATATGGACAATTTATTTCCATTTAACAATAACGTTTAAAAGAAACACTTCATGAGATAGTGATTCTGTATTAGTGGAATATCTTAGCCTGTTTCACTTTAATAAGAAACCAATTCAACAGCATCTCAAACTTGCTTAGACTGAAGAAGAAATTACATCTCTGACCCTTACCAGTATTTTGCTGATTTCTACGCCAGACTACTTGGATATTATATAGGTGAACTGAATCTCTGGGAGGTTTTTCGGATAAGGTGCAAGATCTTAAAACAAGGCTGAACAATGCTGTTCAAATGATAGGCGAAGTTATGAAAAAGTTTTGCTTGATTACCTCTGAAATTTGAGGTGAGCTACCTGGMATTTATACTATATTGAATACAGTTACAAATACCTTTCTTCTGAGTCTATCCCAATGTTTTTTGCAGGTCAGCAGCAAATCTGTCACTGCTTTGAACTCTGGAAATCAGGGCGACAGAAAACCACAACAATTTTTAAGTGATGATGTATGTCAATACAGCTTTATTGAGTTTTTACACGTGAGGGAACTGAGGCACACATGAATCACTGACACAAACTGGAGAGAGTAGGACTTCTGCTACAGTTCAACACAAAATCCMTTAAAAATTACCTTGACACACATATTCCTTTGCAGCATGAACTTTGACAGATGCCTTTATGAATGAAAATGGCAAATGGAGTCAACCTGCGTTGGCAAAGAAACAAATTTAAATTCACACCCAGTGTCACCAGAATATATGAGAATATTTCTACCACAYCTAGTCTAGCTCCTGTTCCTTTTACCCTTCATCCTTCATATCTAGAATCCTTTTACTCTAAACCGAAAGATCTCCCTTATTAAGGCACTATTCCATTCACATAGAGGAAAGCTAATGTGATCAACCAAAACCAGTCTAAATCCATGGCTGGCAGATTTGTGACAAGCTAATTCCCAGATAACCTGAAACCAGCCCTGTACAGTCAGCCTCACATACTGACATTAACGCTGAAAAAGTGAATACAYCTCACTGCTCTTCCTGTATTTATGTAACACAAATTGATGTCACAACCCGTATCTCAAATATCTCGTCTCATGAATTATTCCCCTTCATTAACTCCACGTATTTCATCCTAAGCCACACAAGTCAGCAGAAGCAGCCTTATTGAAGCTCTCTTGAACAATAGCACTTCACAGTCTCTGTCATCGTTGAGCCACCGCATGAGTTAAGCAATATATATGGAATTTATAATGGTTTTCTTTAATGGTTAGATGGGGAAACAGCAAATGGCACAACCTACATGCTGTTACTGCCACATGTTACAGCTTTTTATTCCCATGCTTTAGAACCCTGGGTATCTCCTGAAGCAAGGATAAAATAATTTCTCCACAGGCTTTTAATTATTTTCAGACAACGATCCCACCAAGTCTTCAACAATGTTCAAAAAGTTAGGTGAAAAGATACCCTGATTTCCCATCTTGCATTTTAAAGGCAATTTCAGTGTCATATTTCTACAAGAAAATATCCTTTCCCTAATCTCTTTCCTCGTACTGACAAAGGCTACTGTAAATAACAGACTTTAAAAAAACCCAAAAACCACTTTGCTGCTTTGGGTCTTTTGTGATGTTTCTACTCTATGTGCCCAGTTGGTTTCAGTACTTCATTTTCTAACATAGAAAAATATAGCAAAAATATAGCAAAGTCATWAAAAACTACCACTAGATCTCAAGAGAGCACCCAGATCCATACCCAAATATTTATGACTAATCAAGCCGAGCTTCTATTACCCAGATTGCTGCCTCATCTCAGTCCCAAAATGATTTGCTCAGAACGAGGTGTCAGTTGTTAGCACAGCTGTGTGAAGCCCCAAGGAATACGAATGGTATAACTCGCTGTTCTGTTACTCACACCAGTTTCTATGGCCCACTAAAATTCTTTTTTTAGGTTCTTGCCATGCCTTTCTGYATTTGCCCTAAGACTCAGCTTTCTTAGTATTAACATCCACTGGAGATCTGTTGGAAAGCCAGACAGCAATTATTTAGTTAAACCAACAAAACCTTTGTATGGGCATTAAGAGGTAATTTAAAGCTTTATTTTATATTATTACTAACATCACCATCATTTCAAACCAGGGTTGGTATGTGAACACCGAAAAGCTTTAGCAGAGAGATTTTTYGGCTTTCTGCAGCATTTTGTGAGAGTTCTGTCTTTCCCATGCAAGTAAGACAAAACAATGTTACAGTTTTGTAAACTTCTTGCAGCTGCAGATTGTTTGGGAAGAATTGTTATGATTCTAACTAGAAAAACACTCAAAGATGTGTGTCTTAGTACTTGACCAAGTTCTAGACACTTGGGGGGTGAATGGCAAAAACCAATTACCTTATGCCACTTAATTCACTTTGCAAACTAACATATAAAAGTCTTCTGAGAATTCATTAAATCATCTTCCATTTATCCCTGAGCCTGGACTGTGTCGTTTCTCTACTCGTCCGTGGCAAAAACAGCGACATTGGTATTATAAATTTAAGGTACTTATTAGGGGACCTGTGTTCTGTTTATTACCATCTTTGTTCTAAGAACTCCAACAATAATTAGGGTGCACTGACACCACCCAAACGTGGACCAAATGAAGGCTGGTCAAAATTTCATACCTCCTGCCTGAAAAATCCATTCTTGTCCTGAAGATGTTCACAGAATCATCAAGGCTGGAAGAGACCTCCAAGATCATCCCAGCACAGCCACCGTATCCCCTAAACCACCACACCACCCAGACGCCTCTTGAACACATAGCAGAGTTTTAAAAAGCCAACCACACAAAAAACCCAAACCCAACCGACCAAACAAAGAGTAACAGACTTTTGAGAGACATTCTGGTGACTACAAGGCCGTGTTGGGTTTTCCCCCTGAATGAAGCGACAGAGTTGAGAGGGCTTTGTTTTATTTAAAACAAAGAACAGTTTTGATAGTGCTGATTTTGGGGCCGGGGTGAGGTGCGAAATAGTGTCTGAGGGACCCCGGGACAGCACAGGGCACTCCCGGGATAGCACAGGGCACTCCCGGGACAGCACAGGGCACCCCCGGGATAGCACAGGGCACTCCCGGGACAGCACAGGGCACCCCCGGGACAGCACAGGGCACTCCCGGGACAGCACAGGGCACTCCCGGGATAGCACAGGGCACTCCCGGGATAGCACAGGGCACTCCCGGGACTGCACAGGGCACCCCCGGGATAGCACAGGGCACCCCCGGGATAGCACAGGGCACTCCCGGGACTGCACAGGGCACCCCCGGGACAGCACAGGGCACTCCCAGGACAGCACAGGGCACTCCCGGGACTGCACAGGGCACCCCCGGGACAGCACAGGGCACTCCCGGGATAGCACAGGGCACCCCCGGGATAGCACAGGGCACCCCCGGGA